>CM053029.1:160748485-160779434 GCA_028564925.1 Lithobates sylvaticus | reverse complement strand
CTGGAGACCAGCCGTGAGTCACATGACTGGCTTGAAGATTGCTCTTAAAAGGTATTTACATGCCTCGTTTTTATAAAAGACTTATACAGTGTGCTATGCCTACCTATAATAGAGGGGCTGCCAGTGACTATTTATAATTTTTAATTTCTACTAATAGCGGCAGGGGGAGGACAGAGACACAGAACATGGAGCTGAAAGGCAGGGAGGAGGGGTAGAGGGGGAGAGGAGAGAGCAGAGAGGAGATCTGCGGAAGACGAAGGGACTTATGCTGACCACGGTGGTCAGAGCTCAGAAGCCCTGATTACCGTGGTCAGCACAGAGATGGAGACGCAGGAAGTGGCAGGATCAGCCAGGTTTTTTACAGTTTAGAGAGGGGCAGATTACACAGCACAAGCACTGTGCTGTTTAATCTGCTTTAAAGGAACAGGATTTCTGGGGGGTTAAACACTTTATTATTTTTTATCATGTATAACAAAAACTAGATATTGTATCATATGACTCCTTGTCTGGCCTGTACAGTCCAATCTTTTTCCCTTGTTCTTGGTTCCTATGCAAACTAGTGGTGGCCTAGAGTGTCACCCCAATATACATTCCTACCTACAGTATCTCTCTCTCTCTTTATCTTTCACTATTTCTAGAGAGCTCTCTATATTTCTGTCTTTAGCTATCTCTCTCTATCCATCTCTCCGTCTCTATCCATCTCTCCGTCTCTATCTGTTCTTCTGCCTCTATCAATCCCTTTGCTCCTCAACCTTTCCAATTTCTATCCGTCTCTCCATGTAAACTCTCCATCTTTTTCTTTCATTTTTGAAGGACGCCTAGGTAAATCCCCACACCTTTACTTACATGACAGGCCTGTATATAAATATCCCACTGGTGTTCAAATGGTGTAGGTGTTCAAACCATCCCACAGGCTTTGCTCAGCTAGAAGACAGATGTCTCCAGCATGCAACATGGTTTAGATGCACGTTTACTGATATACTACCATCAATGTTTTGGTATCTTGTAGGATGCCTTTCCTAGAGCGAAGCAAGCTGAAAGCATGCCTGGTCAGGGCCGGACTTACCATTGGGCTTGACTGGGCTCAAGCCCATGGGCCCCGCCCAATAGGGGGCCCCGCGGGCCCCCGCCAAGATACATAGCCGAGTACTTGGCTCGGCTCCGCTCACAGTCAAGCCCAGTCCCGCCCTATGATGGACATAACACAGGGACTGGGCGTGACTGTGAGCCGAGCCGAGTACACTCAGCTACTCTCGGCTCCGCTCACAGTCAAGCCCAGTCCCGCCCTATGATGGACATAACACAGGGACTGGGCGTGACTGTGAGCCGAGCCGAGTATACTCGGCTACTCTCGGCTCTGCTTGGGACTGCAAGAGGACCCGAGAGCTGCCGAGAGGACCGGAGAGACGCGGAGAGGTCTCGAGAGCCTCCGAGATACACAGGACTCTGTATCTTGGCGGCGCCATTTTTAAACTTCAAGACTGCAATGACAAGGCTGCAAATGACAAGGCTACACTGACAAGGCTGCAAATGACACTGACAAGGCTGTAAATAACAAGGCTACACTGACAAGGCTGCAAATGACACTGACAAGGCTGCAAATGACACTGACAAGGCTGCAAATAACAAGGCTACACTGACAAGGCTGCAAATGACACTGACAAGGCTGCAATGACACTGGACAAGGCTGCAATGACACTGGACAAGGCTGCAGATGGACTCTGATAAGGCTGCATTGATGGGCATTTAAATGTAAGTTTTTTTCCTTAAACTTCCCTCCTAAGAGTTTTTTTCCTTAAAATTCCCTCCTAAACTTGGGGTGTGTGTTATATACGCCGGCCCGTGTTATACGTCGATAAATACGGTAATGTATAGAAGGTAGGGCCCGAAAGTGACTCAAGCCCAGGGGCCCCCACCACCCTAAGTCCTGCCCTGTGCCTGGTGCTATGATGATGGCAGGTACAGTGTGTGCATTTGCTACAGCATACAGCCAGAATAAAAAAAATAAAAAATTCCATAAAAGGTGGACTGTAAAACCTTCATTATAAAGATCTTTGCTGATTGGTAAACCACAATATTGCAACCTACTAGCTGAGAAAGTACTGGCCACTGAATTTAGACGTTTGACATGTCACAAGCTGAGTAGAACAAACTGTCCTGTTGTTCTATGATTTAAAAAAAATAAAATAAAAAACATCATGGTGAATGCAGGCTGTCGTGAAGAGAAAGTACTAATTAACATATCACAGTACAGCATGATGGACTTAACAGTTAGTGCTCTTGTTGCACAGCACAGAAGTTCCATGTTTGCTCCTTAGTTTGCCAAGGACATACTAGTAGGCTTGTCAAAGGCGCTACTAATATATTGCAAGGGGGCAGGCATTGATGTGATTGGCTCAGTGTTTTTTGTAAATTGCTGCAAAATGACAATACTATAAAATTCAGCAATATACATTTTAATAGGTTTGCAGATATGGAAACACTCATACAGCTGCAAAGCTAATTATCAAACACCCCCCCCCCCCCCCCCCAATCCTCCCAAAACTACTCTACACAAAGCTTGGATACACATTGCCCTCTGGTGGAAAAATGAATGATGATAACACTAAACCTGATTAGCCAGAGAGACAAGAGGATTTCTGGTTCAACCAATCACATTCCATTAGTCAGTATTCATGTCCAGTGAAAGGGATTGAAGCAACAACTGATTGGTTGCTATGGGTAAGATTATTCGTTTACTGCAGTGTTTAAAAAATTGGTACCACGTCTATGATAATAGTAAACCTGGAAGAAAAGAAATTCAGGAATGGGCATTGCAAATCTGAATCTCAACAAAGGTAGCCCCTATAAATTAACCCCCACCTATTACATTTAACTCCTGCAGATGGAGGTAAAAGCTTTTTACCCTCCTTCAATGACGACATCCAAAGTGCAGTTACTTAAGGCAGCTAATCAGCTTTGGATCATTGGGAACAGAACAGCAGAAGATGAAAGCTGATTGGTCACCATAAGTTGCTGCACATGGTAGGCTTGGATTGGTTATATTAGTCCATGATTAGTACACACCCACATGCCTCATACCTTTCCAGCTCAGCGATTTTGGTGTCCTTTTCATTCTTTTCATTTTCCATCTCCTTCAGGATTTCCAGCAGCCGGTCCACTTCAGTCTGCGACTTGCTGACTTCCTCCCGATACCTGGCTACCTCCTTTTCCATCTGTTGCACCCGCTCATTCACTTCTGGACTGGATTTGGCCTCCTGTGCTGCATCCTGTGCCTGGTGGGTCAACAATATATTTTGTAAGAAGCAGAAAAATATTAAAGCGGACTTTCAGTAATTTTTTCATCTTTCCATCTATTAAATCTGTCCTTGTTTTAACTTTGGATAGTAAATAGTGAATATTAAACAGTTTTTTTTTTCTGACAGTAAATACCTTATACAGCCCAGGCTTAAGACAGCATGCACAGCTCTCTCCCACTCTTGTGAGAGTTTGCCAGGAAGTGAGGGGGGACGAGTCCTAAGAGCGCCAATGAGAGCTGCAGGGCTGCAGAGCTGGAGGTGTGCCTCTGTGTAAATCCAAGTGAACAGGCAGCAGCTTCAGTTGCCCACAGTTAAAATGGATACAGCCAGACTTAGTGGAGGGAGATTTTTGCAGCATATTTGGCAAGTACAGAATTACAGTATATATAAAACAATATGCAAAGTGGTTGGAGGGAAGCTTCGGAATGGTAAAGATGTTTTTATTACAAATTATGTGAACAGCCTGCAGTTCCTCTTTAAATTGCATGTCCAGCCAAAACTTTTTTCTTAGTCTTGAATAGGGTTAAACTCTCTCACACACACACATATATTGAATAAATACTGATTTGATAGTTCAGATAGATTTACTAAAACTATAGAATATGAGAACGTAAATTTTACAAAGATTGTGCAGTCAGACTGCAAACTGTAAGCTTAGCTTTAAAACACCCGACTGGGTTTTTAGTACTATCTGGGGTTAGAGAGATTTACCCTCATTTTTTGTCTCGTTGGCATGGTTTATCAGACAGGAAGTAAACACCCAACAGGGGTTCTAATCCTTTCTTCATGCCATCCGAAACTAACAAAACTTTTTTGGCTAAACATACAGTTTAACTAAAGGAGGACTCCAGTTTAAACAATTGTTTATAACAGATGCTTAAATTTCTCAATGTAGCCTAATATGGATTTGTCTGCTTCTGAGGCTGAGAGGAGCTTATAATATGCCAATTGGCTACAGTGGCGGGAGAGCCCAGGTCAAACGTGCCAAACGCCCCCACCTGATGTATGAGCATTATGTGTCAGCAAAAATCCCCCCACAAAAACACTGAGCATTAATCTGCATGCTTACCCCCAAGCTCAAATCCCCCCTCATCCCGGTACAAATCCGCCCCCCCCCCTGCTTAAATTCACACTCTCAGCACAAATCTTGCACACAGTGAATCGAATACCGGGGAATGAGTGAATACTTATGCCAGCACCCCTATGTCCGAGGACCAGAGGAATTGGTTTTCTCCCTGCTCTGAGTGGCGCTCCAAGTCTAACCACCGCAACTTTCCGCACTTAATGCAATGCAAAGAACAATGATCTTGCAGCGGTGGTCATGAGCAGCTAGTTTAGAGCAATCAGAATGATGAAAACATAGCTTGAGGAGCAGTCAAACGCAATCACCTGGTAAAATTAAGGAGGAAGCTAAGCCAATATGTTTAATGAACAAGCTACTCCATGTTTGTAATGTCAGGAATGTATCAATAAAATAATTCCCATAATGAAATTGATTCTTTCTATATTGAGCAATAAATAACTGTGCCTGAATGAGGAATTTCCCAGAAAGGCTGAAATTCTGCATTTTCCTGAAAGGTCGCTGGCAAAGTCCAATGAACAGCTGCTGGTGCCCTCAACCTCCGCCTCTCCACCTTCCCTGGCACCCATTTCTGGCTACCGCTGTGGACAATAATTAGCAACTGTTTATTTATATGAGGCAATGCTGCCATTTCACCCAGCATGCCCCTGCTACACACATCACACTGGAGCTCTGTCAATGGCTGCCAGTACCAGGTCACATCAACAGGAGAAAATGGGGAGGCAAAAACATTGGACTCGTGACAGGACAGTCCAGGTCACCTGACCAGATGAGGAACAAGAAAGGGGAGGGTGAAAAGCACCACAACACTCACAATGTAAATAAAAACACCCAACTGGGGGGTGAGGGGGTCACAGCATTCATTGCTAGTACCATCATAAATTGCCAGGCCAGCAGGCATGTACAGAGCCAACCAGCTAAACAGAGGATATGTAGGCTGCGTATACTTAATAGAAGTGATGGCTAGTCTCTCAAACGAAGCCTTGGATAGCAGTAGAAGCCCAACAGGGTTTATAACACTTCCCCATGCCAGCCAATTATTAGGCTGGCTATATACCTATAGATTTTTCTAGTTCAGTTTACAGGCTGAACAAAATAAAATCAACCAGAGTCATTCAGCCACGCATTATAGCATGGAAAGACAAATCTATTGTATTTTGACAGCTGGTCCAGACGGCAAAATATCTGAACAGAGATTGCATGTTACTGGATGCAGCCCTATTAACATGCTAATGAAAATTTTAAATACAATCTTATTAATACTTTTATTTTCATTATATTATAGCTTCTTTTAGACTCAGTGATGTCATAGTTGGTTTCTGTGCTTCTCTATGCAGTGCAGACAGATCATGGCTGGTGGGAGGGTCCAGCAATATGCTGTATACAGTTTTCTGAAAACATCACAGTACCTACCTCAGTACTCCTGTCAAGAGCCCTCAGCCATGATGCAAGTAGAGGTCTGGCTCTTGGGAAGGGATATGCAAATACCAAAATGTTTGATGGGGCATGTCAGTCTGAAAAAGTAGACATTTCTAGGCATGCAGACCACCCTACAGAAAGCCCACATGTGATGCTCAAACAACTGAAAACGAATTAATGTAAAAAAGGGCCAGGGACAGCGAGACTTCCAGGAAGGAATGAAGCAGGCTCTATCTAACTTTCTACAGCTTCTAATGCACATTGTGAGATGCTCATAATGTTCACTGAAATCAGAGGAAGCTATTTTTGTAGAGGAGAGGAGCCTGCACAACAGTGCAAGACTCAAG
The DNA here is from genome assembly GCA_028564925.1 of Lithobates sylvaticus. Taxonomy (NCBI): domain Eukaryota; kingdom Metazoa; phylum Chordata; class Amphibia; order Anura; family Ranidae; genus Lithobates; species Lithobates sylvaticus. The sequence continues at coordinate 160,773,288 of CM053029.1, read as the reverse complement.
TGAATGTTGGAGTTCAGCTCAAAAGCAGCACTTTTCATTTACATTTTCTCCACTACAGGTAAATATTAATTACATGTTCCACAAAGGTATGGTGTTCTAGAGCAGTGGTTCTCAAGTACCCCCAACGGGCCATGTTTTGGAAACTTCCCTTATATAAAATAGCTCCTATCAATACCATGTCATTGATATTGATTTAAAGCAGCTGTGCAAAGTAAAGGAAAACCTGAAAACATGGCCCGTTGGGGGTACATGAGGATTGAGGTTGAGAACCACTATTCTAGGATACCTCTGATGAGCCCCAACTCATCAACTCTCCTCATGTAGTATCTACCAGGGGATCCTGGGGAGCGGACATTCTGGAACTCACTCCAACGATCGTGGCGATATCTCACATGTGTGGTTTCAACACAGTTTGAATACGCGGGCGCGACTTGCGTATGAGTTTACTTCTGCACGCAAGTAATAGAAATAAGCATGACAGGTCCTCTTTATTGAGAGATCTGGATCAAAAAGACTCCAGATCTCTCATTTACCCTTAAAGGCAAAAGAAATTATTTTTTTTTTTTTTTGACACTTTGACTTTAAAAAACAAAAAAATCATGTCTTTAAGTCCGAGAAGAGTGACGTTGGAGGTTGCTCCGGTTCTCCAAGGGTATAGACCCGGGTGGGGGTTATCTTGCCCTCACTCAACTCCCTGCCTAGCCATCGCCCGCATCGGATCAGTTCCGAGCTTCCTGACGGCTCCAGTAAGCTTGGAATCGACCAGGAAGCAGCAGGAGAGGGAAGGTACTTCTCCCGCCGCCCATAAAATTGAGGTCGCAGCGAATCTACCGCTGGGATCACTTTTATCTGAAAGGGCTAAGGAAAAAAAACATTACCAGGGTTATGGCAGCTAGCAGCTGCCATAACAACGGTATTTAACGTCAAAATCATGACATACATTCCCAGTTAGGTGGTCGGCAAGTGGTCATGGTGAGTGAGACTGCAGAAGCGTCCCATACTGGAACATGAACAGGGGACAGCATCCATGTATAGAGTGATGTAGAACCACGACTAAACGAATGTTTCGGCGTCCATGCCCCCTTCATCAAAGTGGACAAGACATACTGTGAGCTTTTATATGAGAAATCTGGGAAATGGTATTCCCCCAAGGTAAGCTGTTTTTGGCAATATGCTTTGATTAAGTCACTTATATGCAAGTGCAATTTTAATTTCTCGCTATTAAAGTGGTTTATCTGCACTATCCAGTATGCCCTGTTTTGGTTCTTTAGCTGCACATTGTGAGAAGCTCACGGTGTGCAGTGAAGTAAGAGTAAGTCATTTCAGTACAGGAATAAACCTGTACACAATAGACCTGTATCGTGTACTGCTCAGGCTTACTGAAGGGGGTATCAATCCTATACCACCACTGGGAGTGCTGGTCAGGAGGGAACCCATTCTGGCTCACAAGATATCTCAGTATGAAGGCAGATGTCCCTGTGACCGCACATCCATATCATCCCAAGGTATGGTGGTAAGTGGCAACCTCAGCCCGGACTCCAGTCAGGCCAGGCCCCACGACCGGAGTCCAGGTTGAGGTTGCCACTTACCACCATACCTTGGGATGATATGGATATGCAGTCACAGGGACATCTTCCTTTATGCTGAAATAAACCTGTACAAATTGTACAAGACTAAAGGACAGGCTGGAGTTCAACATTCACATAATGTTGCGCTAAACTTTACGTCTGCTTTATCCTTTTTTCTATTTTTATACATAGAGGTTATTTATTAGACAGTGGAGGTAAAAAGTAAAAAAGTAAGTAAGTATCCTTTTTAATTCATAAACAGCATATATGACTGAAACACATTCCAGAACAAATGGAAGGTGGGGAATGGTGGGGTAGATCATGCGAAGGGGACAATGGCAGGAATATGGGGGTGCCCATGCAAAGGAACTTACTGCTTTCCCAGAGTGTGGTAACCCATCAGAATGCTGAGACAGGGACAAGAAACATGGTGAGGTCAGAGAGAAAATAAGGAGATTGGGCAAAAAAAATAACAAAACAAAGCAAAATCTAGAAGGTAATAAAACAAATTAGGAACTGTTGGGCTGCGTTATGATCAGTACAAAAATCGGAAAGGAGCATTGCCGAAGTTCAGGAATGAAGCCTCGGATTTAAAGGGTAGTTGACCTTGGCCTGATAACACTCACAGATACATTACATGTGTAAGATCTATGCTTGACGTGTATGTTCATATGACTGATATGCTTATACAGTATCTCACAAAAGTGAGTACACCCCTCACATTTTTGTAAATATTTTATTATGTCTTTTCATATGAAAACACTGAAGAAATTACACTTTGCTACAATGTAAAGTAGTGAGTGTACAGATGGTATAACAGTGTAAATTTGCTGTCCCCTCAAAATAACTCAACACACATCCATTAATGTCTAAACAGCTGGCAACAAAAGTGAGTACACCCCTAAGTGAAAATGTCTAAATTGGGCCCAATTAGCCATTTTCCCTCCCCGGTGTCATGTGACTCGATAGTGTTACAAGGTCTCAGGTGTGAATGGGGAGCAGGTGTGTTTGGAGTTATCGCTCTCACTTTCTCATACTGGTCACTAGAAGTTCAACATGGCACCTCATGGCAAAGAACTCTCTGAGGATCTGACAAAAAGAATTGTTGCTCTACATAAAGATGGCCTAGGCTATAAGAAGTTTGCCAAGACCCTGAAACTGAACTGCAGCACAGTGGCCTAGACCATACAGCGTTTAACAGGACAGGTTCCACTCAGAACAGGTCCCTTCATGGTCAACCAAAAAGTTGAGTGCACGTGCTCAGCGTCATATCCAGAGGTTGTCTTTGGGAATTAGACATATGAGTGCTGCCAGCATTGCTGCAGAGGTTGAAGGGGGGGGGGGTCAGCCTGTCAGTACTCAGACCATAAGCTGCACACTGCATCAAATTGGTCTGAATAGCCTTTTCTAAAGATGATGCAAAAGAAAGCCCACAGTTTGCTGAAGACAAGCAGACTTACTGGATTACTGGAACCATGTCGTGTGGTCTGATGAGACCAAGATAAACTTATTTGGTAAGGATAGTATCAAGCATGTGTGGCGGAAACCAGGTGAGGAGTAAAAAGACAAGTGTGTCTTGCCTACATTCAAGCATGTTGGTGGGAGTGTCATGGTCTGGGGCTGCATGAGTGCTGCCGGCACTGGGAAACTACATTTCATTGAGGGAACCATGAATGCCAACATGTACTGTGACATACTGAAACCGAGCATGTTCCCTTCCCCTTTGGAGACTGGGCCGAAGGGCAGTATACCAACATAATACCGACCCCAAACACACCTCCAAGATGACCACTGCCTTGCTAAAGAAGCTGAAGGTAAAGGTGATGGACTGGCCAAGCAGGTTTCCAGACCTAAACCCTATTGAGCATCTGTGGGTCATCCTCAAATGGGAGGTGGAGGAGAGCAAGGTCTCCAACATCCACCAGCTCCGTGATGTCATCATGGAAGAGTGGAAGAGGACTCCAGTGGCAACCTATGAAGCTCTGGTGAACTCCATGCCCAAGAGGGTTAAGGCAGTGCTGGAAAATCATGGTGGCCACACAAAATATTGACACTTTGGGCCCAATTTGGACATTTTCACTTAGGGGTGTACTCACTTTTGTTGTTAGCAGTTAAGACATTAATGGCTGTGTGTTGAGGTATTTTGAGGGGACAGCAAATTTACACTCTTATACAAGCTGTACACTCACTACTTTACATTGTAGCAAAGTGTAATTTCTTCAGTGTTGTCACATGAAAACATATAATAAAATATTTACAAAAATGTGAGGGGTGTACTCATTTTTGTGAGATACTGTATACTGTGCTTAGGAGTATTGGCTGTTACTATTATGGTACAGGTAATAAAATAAGGTGTTTCTGCGCACTGCAGTATAGATTTAGAAATAGATGTGAATAGGGGGGAACAATTAAAAAAATAAAAATAGTGCCTGGAACCTAGAGTTCAGCTTTAAGCGAAGCAAGTTATGACAGTAATACACAATTGTATAAAGAATATAATTTTTTAGTTGATAGAAAAGTCATTTTTATTATAAAAACCATATCCATTGATACTAAAACATGTCTATAATCTGAACTGGAAATCTTGAAAAAACTGACCAACTTATAAACAAATAATTTACTCTGTAATTGGTTGGGAAGCGTTGGGTTGGGAAGGGGTACACAGCCCAGTGATTGGTTCACATCTCTGTATGGTGAGGAGGGAATACTATATAGAAGTGTGATTAGCTGGCATGGTGGGGAAGTATCCAGAAATTAGGGGAAGTTTCTCACCTTCCTCATTTGGTTCTCAAGCTTCAAACATTCCTCCTTCCTCTGCTCCAGAGCGATCTCCAGGCTCTTCAATCTAGAATCCTTCTTAAGGCCAGAGGAGGCTAGGGTAGAGGCATGCTCCTTAAGGTCAAGAAGTGAGGACTGCAGAGAATACAGTAACACCAATATGTTAGAGAGCAACTTTACCTGGTAATATTTTAATTTACTCATCAAAGAACAGATGCCCAATGTGATCTGAGAAAAAAAACGATTTTTTGTAAAAAAAAGAAATGCTGTTTTTGGAGGCTACAATGTCTCTGATAGGCAACCTTTGCAATCTTAAATTAAATGTTTAAAAGTTGAACTGCAAGGAAATTTGAGACACACAAATCAATGCAGCTCTGTATTCTCTAATAAACAAGTTAACTTTTTTTCAATGCAACTAAGTACCTGTTCCTGACTCATTATCAGCCTCTATATTTTCCCTATAAAGCAGCAGTAAGTCAGAGAAAGAGAGAGGCATCTCTGGTATCCATTTGGTGCGCTGTATGAAAATACATTAACAAGACTATCCTGACAGAAGGAAAGAGCAAAAAGATGACCTCATCAGTCAGTTGCGCCTCCTTCACTATTAAAATAGGAAGGGTGGTGTATACCTTAAGACCCAATTTTAAACTTAGCTCTATGTCCCCACCACTTATTTTGTTTTCAAGTCAGCCACATGACACCCAGAGTCCTCTTCCTAAAGCGGAGGTCCGCCCATCCCTGCAAAAATTAAAAGCCAGCAGCTACACATACTAGAGCTGTTGACTTTTAATAATAGGACACTTACCTGTCCTGGAGTCCAGCGATGTCGGCACTGCAGCTGATGTTTCCATCAGCTGTTGGGTGCTGCCACTGCCACTGTGTGTAAGGGAACCCAGCAGTGTAGTCTTACGGCTTCACGCCGGGAAACCCTACTGCGCATGCGGCTCCGCTCCTCTCTCCTACTGGACTGACGGCGGGGAAAGGAGGAGGGAGCCGAGCTGCTGGCATAATCTGCCGGGGCAAAATCTTCCAGAAGTGGTGACAGGATACCTGTCAAAGGTATCCCCCCCCCCCCCCGAAAGGTGCCAAATATGGCACCGGAAGGGGGGGGGGGAGACAAATGAGTGGAAGTTCCACTTTTGGGTGGAACTCCGCTTTAAGAACTTCTGCCAGCAGTGGGTGGCCTTCAATGATGCAGAAAGCGGTACTGAGGTGATGACTGCCATCATTACACTATGAGTACAGGGTGAAGTGGTGACATTTCCTTTATGGGGGGGGGGGGGGGGGCATGACGTCCTGCAGGCACAGTATATGATCTTGGCCTCATTCAACATATGACATGGCAGTTGAAGGGGAGGCGAATACTGCAGCAAGAGCTTTTATTTTAGCACTGACTAGGGCTCCCTTTTAAAGAAAAAATTGCTTGGAGGATAGTAACAGAGAAAGTGGTATCGTTGACTGGAATTTTTTTTTTTTTTTTCTGATGACGGACCTCACCCAAAAGATAAAAAAAAAAAAAAAAAAAAAAACAAACATTAAATTCAGAGAAAGCGGAATGTCATTGTATCCAGATACAGTGAACACAGACAGATCATATGATCATGCATTATCATATGTTGTTGGTTTTTGGTTTAATAGAGCTTTAAAGTTCTGCCTTACAAAGTAGGAAAAATTGTGCCTCCTCTGATTGATATTCTACTATATCAAATTGAAAAATTCCAACTAATCAAAAGCACAGATTTCAATCAACGAATGATCAGATTAAAGGGATATATATATATATATATATATATATATGTATATATATATATATATATATATATATATATATATATATATATATATATATATATATATATAAAAAGACTTGTTTTCTTTGATCAGATGTTTAGAAAATCCCCTGGCTAGGAGATCTGGTTCATGGATGAATGGACAGACTGGCCTTCCTACCTCTTTCTCAGACAGATCTCCCTGTAATAGGCTGACTTTCTCTTTAAGCTCCTTCAGCTCCTTCTTGCAAGACTCATTCTCTTCCTGCTTTTCACGTTCGTCGCGGTCCCGCTGATCCTTCAGACGCTCAATAATTCTCTCCTGGGGAACAAATAAGAAGTGCATTTTTTTAATTAGACAGTCAGATTAAAGGGTCAGTCCACCCAAATCTGTTACCTTAAGGTGATGCCCAACTAAACTCCAATATAAAACGCTGTCAATTGATTTCAGATGCAAAAGAACAGTAAGGTTTCACATGGTTGCCATTTGTGTAGCTGGTAAAGCAGCCACAGCTATAGTAAAATAGCTGGTCTTCTGCTAATCTGTGTGGAAGCAGCAGTCTTTCTGCAGCAGCCTCTTACTCCCTCTGTATATTAGAGCTAGAGCTCTCCTGTCAGCAAAGCTCAAGCTCTTGAATGAATGTAGAACTCTAGTTGTGAATATGTAGGTGCATCAGACTGCTGTAGAGAGACCATTGCTTCCACACAGAAAGAAGGGGCTCCACTCAGTAGCAGAGAGCAGAGCACAGGATTTTATACTCTTCCTGAGGCTGCTTTACAAAGAAAAATAACTGTCAGACACAGAGCTGCCAGATTATCCCTGCATTAGCCTGAAACCTCAACTGGACTTTAAAGTGGTTGTAAACCCTTACATATACCCAGGGAAGTGACTATTCTCAGGTGATACACAAGAGATAAAAAAAAAAAAAAAAGTCCAGAATTTATAAAGCTTGTTGAGGAGAGCTCTGAGAGCTGATTGAAGGGAAAAGACCCCCCCCCCTCCTCCATTCAACCAATTAACAGGAAGAGAGCTGAGTCGGTCAACAGGCTGGAGATCCCTCCCCTGTCACCATTTTTCTCTTGGTGTCAGAAAAACTTGTCAGAAGTGACTCATGCTGTTAGCGGAGGAATAAAGAATCAGACAGAAATGACACTTGGCGCTCTTAATTGAGACAAAATACACACTATAGAGGGATATGCTTTGTTCATCAACCTCCTAGCATCAACCCAGACAAAACAATTAATACAGGTTAGACAGTCCCCTTAATCCATGTACATTAACAGCTATGGTGTGATGGGGCTCTCACCTTCTCCGCCAACGCCTCCTCCAGGGTAGTTAGTGCAGTGTCTGTGTTGGTGGTATCTGCCTGTAGAGATTTCACTCTCTCCTTCAGGCTGCCCAGCTGTTTCTCCTTGTCCCTTAACTGCTCTTGCAGGTTCTCGATCTGGAAGAGGAAAGAGCAGAGAGTGAGACACGATTTAAAGAATAAGTTCACATTTGGAAGAGGTTACATGTTCCAGCTCCTGCACCTTCTCCCCCTGATAAATGATGTGCTCCAATCATGCATGAAGGTGACAAGTGCCATTGATCTTTGTGTGCCCTCTATACCCCTCCACACACTGTCACTCACCAGATATAAAGACCCAATTTCTTGTGGGTCAGCTTGCGCCCAGGTTTAATCCCTGTTAACTGGGCTGTAATATCCCCACTCCTCTCCTGCTTGGCTCTGTATCAATATATTTCTCCAAGAAAAGAAATCAAACACACTCCAGAGCGCAAGGCCGTTTTAATGCTCTTACAGAAATAACACATATGGTTAAAACTTGCATTCATCCGTGCCTATGCCGGCACCCAGAGATCTTAGCAGTGGTTAATTATGGTCGCAGTCTGCCCTCTCTCACATGGATATCGGCGCGCGTTCCAAACTACAGAAACTTGCGTCATCAATTATGACTTGCTGGACCACGTATCCTTGCCTCTACGCGTTTCGCAGTCCTGGCATCAACTAGAAGCTGGAGACGTGGTCTGCATGGGTCCCTTATGTACCCCCCCATGGGTAGACCACATACCCAGCTTACAGTTGACGTCAGGATGGCGAAACGTGTAGAGGTGAGAATATGTGGTCCAGCAAGTCCCGCCATTTGGAATGCACACCGATATCCATGTGAGAAAGGGCGGACGGCAGCCATAATTGACCACTGCCAAGATCGCTGGGTGCCAGCATAAGCACGGATGAATTGCGAGTTTTACTCCTATATGTTATTTCTGTAAGCTTAAGTGCATTAAAACAGGGTTACGCTATGGAGTGTGTTTGATTTCTTTTCTCGAAGCAATATAATGATACAGAGCCAAGAAGGAGAGGAGTGGGGATATTACAGCCCAGTTAGCAGAGATTAAACCTGAGCGCAAGCTGATCCACAACAAATTGAGTCTTTTTATCTGGTGAGTGACAGTGGACAGTGTGTGGAGGGATGTAGAGGGCAAACGAAGATCTATGGCACTTGTCACCTTCATGCATGATTGGAGCACATTTAAATTGCAGCAAAGAACACTAATGTGGACTGTATAAGTCGTTATATGGACTTCACGTTTATTGTTAGATTCACTATATATATATATATATATATATATATATATATATATATATATATATATATATATATATATATATATATCATTTTTTGCACAGGAAAAGGAGGACAATGACATTGACAGTGTTTGTATGTACATATTGTTATAAAAGCAATAGTTCTAGATTATGCAAGTCTTCCATATGAGGTGTTTTTTTATATATGAAGAAGATAATTACAAATTAGTGGATTTGTAAGACACCCAGCAGCCACATTCATTATTTTTGTTAATTTTGGTATTTTTATCATCCTTGAAAATAGCTGCTTACAACTATAGGTGCTGCAGAAAACTGATGATATGAATAAGGTGCGATTGTGGAGAGAGGGAGATTTTTCCTTGAGAAAATAAAAAAAACGTATAAAAGTCCATCGTAAGTTTACGATTTTGCATTGGTCTGCATTCATAGCTGTCGTGGGCCACAGGTTAGACACCCCTGATTTAGGCCCACTAAAAACCAACCTGTCACAATTTTTTTTTACACTTACTTGACTATGGCATGCTAACAGTGGAAGGGGCCCCACCTATGCCTGACTAAGATAAAGACTGTAAAATTTTGGTGAGTAAAACAGTTAAAAAAAAATGCCAACGCTGTGTATATACAAAAATCAAAGTGATAAAACCAAGATTAATAAAAACACAATCTATTTCCATCCAAGTTAACTGGTATCCCAGTTCACAAACCCACAGTTCACAATAACAGTTCACAATAGTTTTACAGTTTTCTCTCTCCGACTGGTGAGCAAAGCCGCACACGACCGCAAGAGTGCGGCTGGCCTGGCCTGGCCACAAGGATGAACACATCTCTCAGTTTATGGTGGTGTTTTACTGCCCTTTAATTAATCAGAACTTCTGGCCGCAACAGGACCCATGGAAGACTCTTACGCACACAGGACAGACCCGAGTTCCAAAAATACCTGCAGCCGTAAAATGGGCCCTTTCAGGGAGAAAGGGCAGAGCAGGAAGTCCCGGGAGACGAGACGTGTTTGACGTCTGAAAACACCTCTCGGCTAGTGGAGAAGGGTTAACTGACGAGTTTGTGGCCAGCTTTATCTCTTTTGCTATTTAATAGGCCAGATTGGTGGCGACTCTAAGGTCACATGTAGGGTGAGACCACTCATTCCTTAACATATTCAATGCTGAAGAGTTTTAAAGATCAAGGCAACAATACTAAACCTGGGACCCTTCAGCACAGGGGACCAAAGTTAAAACATAGAATTACAACAACCATAATACAATTCTACTGCAATAGAAGCCATACTTAAGTTTATTTAAAATAGATGTGAACCAAAAACTAAAATCTCATACAAAATTCAACATGTTACTGTAAATTCAAAAGTTATATTCTCAATGATAAATCTGCAGCTTTTATTAAAATATTCCCTGGTGATCCTCCCATAAAGTTCCTTTTTCAGACGTTTCCTGCAACAGGATGACAACGCTCTGTCCTTGCCTTCCATTTGTTCTCATGCGTTGTCACCTTTCTACATGGGCTTTAGATGGAGACTACGAGTAAACATTTCAACACACATTATGCATGGTCCACTTTTCTCACAATCAAGAAACCTGCCCTGAGAGATGCCATGCAGTCATCACTGGAATGCATGTAGACAAGAAGTGGCTGCAAATAGGCTGCAGGCGAGCTATTACTGGGAGATAAACATGGTTGAAAAAATAAGTATTTAAATTACATTTTGTATGCTCTCCCTTTGGATGCATGGGAAAAACAACAAACTTAAAGAAAATGCGTAGATGAGAAGAATGCTGCCGATTTTAATGGCAACAAAAAAAAAAATTTAAATTCCAAAGGCACACTCCAAAATCTTGTGGAAAGCCTTCCCAAGAGACTGGGGGTTGTTAAACCAGCAAAGGGGGGCAACTACATTGTGTTGCTCATGGTTTTGGAATGGCTTGTCTATCAGTATCATATCGGTATGATGATCACATCCACCAACTTTTGGCCATGCAGTGTAATTCTCTGAGAACAGCTTTCCTTTCGTTCTAAAGCCTCGTACACACACGATGAGAATAATCGGACGAATGATCGTCCATTTTATTTTATTTTTTGCATGCTAGTCTCCCATTGAAAATAAAGGGGTTACTAAAGTTATGAAAGTTCTCATACAACAGAATACAACTTCAAAAGTGATGTAATGTGTTGCATTGTATTCTTTCATTTCTGAGCAGCATGCTTGGTCTTGGTCTTCCGATTTTTTTTTCAAACGAATACTGCACTGATTAAACAAAAATCATTTGTTCTGGTATTGTATGAGAAATTTTTTTTGTGTCTGTCCCTTTGGATAATTTTGCAATAAGGCCCCTTTCACACTGTGGCGGTTTTCAGGCGGTACAGCGCTAAAAATAGCGCCTGTACACTGCCTGAAAAAAACGGCCCCATTCACTCCAGTGTGAAAGCCGGCGGGCTTTCACACTGGAGCGGTGCGCTAGCAGGACGGCAAAAAAAGTCTTGCTAGCAGCATCTTTGGAGCGGGATAGGAGCGGTGTATTCACCGCTCCTTCCCATTGATTTGAATGGGACACTGCGGTAATACCGCCGCAAAGCGGGGGGATTTTAACCCTTTTTCGGCCGCTCGCAGGGGGGGGGGTAAAACAGCACCGTGAGCGGCCGAATCCCGTGGGCAAAATGACGGTAAAGCAGCGCTAAATATAGCGCTGCTTTACCGTCACCGCGGCTCCCGCCCCAGTGTGAAAGTGGCCTAAATGTCGTGATAGGCTCTCAAAAGCTGTGTACTAATGATCAGATTATTGTACGATTGCTTCGAAAGCAGTATTTTTAGTCAGATTTTCTCATTGTGTGTACTAGGTTTAAGCCTACACACCTACTCTCCTACACACAGCAAGACTCAAAGAGTGAGGGATAACAACTAGACCCTACAGCACTTAACAGAGCCATGGGTGTAACTTCACACACACACACAATGCTTCAGGCTATGAATAACAGCTACACTCTCTGGTTATATGTGGCAGGACTTCCAGCACAAATAAGTGAAATATACAAGAATGAGTATATAAGTATGTCTTGAATCTTTCACGGAAATTAGAACAGTAACACAGACTCCAAACTAAAGGCCCATACACACGATACGAAAATCGGAAGTAAAATTTCACCCGACGAACGATCTGCCAATTTTCGGATCATTAGTAAGGTGCTTTAGACAGCCAATTCCGATTTTTCAATTGCTGGATGTGCAGACTATAACATTTTTGTCGTACGTGAACTCAACGTCCGATTTTCGTTTTTTGTCTGAAAAAAATCGCAAGAGCTCAGAAACGAAAGAGTACATACAAAACTTTTCAACACATGACGTCACTTCTGAAGTTGTATTCTGTTATACGAGATATTTTGTATGGTGAGTAACCTCTTCACTTTTGACATAAGACTAGCATGCAACAAAAAAAAAACGGACGAACGGTCATCCGAAAATCTGATCGTGTGTACGAGGCTTAAGAAAAAATCTCCTTTAAAGCCCAATACCAACCCCAACTTTCAAAGGAGAAATACAGCCAAAGGTGTTATGCACACCTGTGACCCATTTTCAGCAGACAGTCCGCTGTCGGATGACTTCATATTCCAGGACCAGCACCTGGCTCAGCCTCTCAGCGAGCTGCTGAGAGCCTGAGCCAGCCGCTCCGCCCCTCCACAGCCCAGCGCTCCAGTAAGCACAGAGGGGTAGAACAGAGAGCTCTGAGAACCAAGCGAACAGCAGTGTTTGATCGCTTGATTCTCAGTGTTAGAGCCGGCGGGGGACTGATGCTGCATCCACCTAGGTAAGTATGATTTAAAAATGATTCCCATACTTCTCTTTTAATTTTAGTTTTAGAGAGACTTGGGGGGAGAAAATACTTCCTTCAAGTTGTTGTTACTGCTGCCAGTGACCCTGTTGGGAAAATAATCTAAGTTCTGGTCCTCTGTGACAACTGGACAAGAAAATAAGTGAGCAGTTGTCACAAGAACAGTAATAAGCCAACAGAGCTCTCTTTCCAATTTTACTGAAAAAAACAGGTCAAAGTAAAGACAACTCATGTAGAAGCAGTGGAGAGATGCTGCTCAGGTGCTACCGCTGTATAATCCACGGTTCATAAATATGTATAAGTATAAAATGTTGCGTCATGGCTGTCAAAGGACAATAAATAAAAAAAAGAGTTTTGTTGCAATCTGTCCCCAAAGAAGAGATTGGGCATTACTTCCTGTCTAAACACAATGTGAAAGATCTCTCCAGTGGGGTCATAGAAAATAACTGAATAGTCTATCGAGTCTGCCCATTTTTTTTTTGGGGGGGGGGGGGGGGGTTTCATTAGCCTTGTTGTCCGACTATAGATCTATGTTAACCCCAAGCATGATTGAAGTCATATACTTTACTAAAACAACCCTACTCCTCCAGTGGTTTATCTACACTGCTGCAAAATTTGTCTTTTTTCTCCTAAGATACCTGTGTCATCAACAAAATTAGCAGATTTCCGTATTGAATTTAGAGCCTTTGGTTAGCTAATGTGATGGAGGGGATCCTGAATGTGCATATGCAAAAGAATTGCCAGATAATACTAACTGCTGCTCCCCGATGGTCTGTTCTAATGGCAATTACTGTCTTCCCACTTCTCCACACTCCCAGTAATGCATGTCCCCTCTGCAGTCATGGAAACCATACAACATGCCAAAAAGATCACGCGATACAGAGGATGATGTCATCTCAACAGTAAAGCTTCATTCACATGGCCATAAAAAAAAAAAATCAAAAAAAAATCATATACAAGTGTATTTTAATCTTGGATCTGAACACAGCGTTTTCAAAAAATCTATTATTATTATGTAATACAAGTCTTCATGCATTTAAATGCATCTATATGCAGGTATTTTACTGATCATTATGCAGGAACTTTTCTCCTAGAAAACACAAGTGTAGTAACATCAGTAACATTTTTAAGGCCATGTGAATGAAACCTAAGAGATACCAGGAGGAAAGACACCTGAGATTCAGGCAGAATAGATAAATTACAAGGAGAATTTCCTTGTTTTGGCTAAGAATTGTAATTTTTTTTTAGGCTTCATTTTAAAGTACATAAAGTCTTAAATGAAGTGGACAGTACTGGCAGTGTCTTACAAACCTGTGAATGCAGAGCGCCATCTAGTAGCCACATAAAACATAGCACTCTCTACAAGCACAGTAAGACACTGACCAGTTACAGGGGTGTAAATGGCTCAGACAGGGATAATAAAGGAAAGCCATACTGCGGGAAATGAATTCCATGCCGTCTCTGAACCTTCCTTTCTGAAAAATCAAGTAACCTGACTGTTATACTGATCCCCTGGCTTCTGTGCTTCCCGACTTACTGAAATCGGAAGAAGTATGTGAATCAGATGTTTACTTTTAGAATGCTTGTACCATATATACCAACACTGGGAAAGGTGAGCATTTACTGCCCTCTTCCAGGGAAGGCTTTTAAAAAAAAAATTAAAAAAAAATATTGTGACAAAGTCACGTTAAAACCTTTAGTTTCAGTTCAAATAGTTTGTTTGGGCCAAGCTGGCCCAAACAACTATTTCCCTTACTAACATGTGCAGCCACTGGATGTGCGCAATAAATTGTATGTAGCCGAGGCTACATACAGTATACAGCACTGTGTTGCGGGTGCGAGAGGAGACCTTCCTGTCTCCCACCTGGGAACAAAATTGCGCCAGATTGAGCTGCGCTCAGCCATTTGCAGAAAGCTTTGTATTCCATCAATAAATACAAAGCTTTCTCTGAGAGTCACAGAGGTGGGTTGATGATGTCAATCTCTGACTCATTGATAGAATACAAAGCTTTCTATGAATGGCCGAGCATTATACCAACATCATTTTGTTCTCGGTGTGTAACACAATGCTGTATACTGTATGTAGCCTCAGCTACATATAGTTTATACAGCACATACAGCACCTGCACGTTAGCAAGGGAAAGAATGTGTGGGCCAGCTTTATCCAAAAAATGTATTTAATCTAAAATTAAAGCTGGAGATCAGCTTTACAGCTCTTTTATTGCTAGCTTAGAACATGTGCCTAGTTTTGCATACTTTAAATTAAATTAATGTTCTTTAACAAAAGAACATACATTCCACATAAGTAATTTTGCTACCAAAATTAGTGTTGTAATTTCAAAACTCAGTTAGCCAATCAAGAGAGAAAGGGGGTGCGACCAAACCGCGGCTCTGTGTCTGAATGGATATATGTAGCTGCAGCTCGGCTCAGGTGCCCCCATAGCAAGCTTCTTGCTGTGGGGGCACTCAACAGGAGGGAGGAGCCTGGAGCTCCAGCCAGGGACCCAAGAAGAGGAGGATCCGGGCTGCTCTGTGCAAAACCACTGTACAGAGCAGGTAAGTATACACAGGTTTGTTATTTCAAAAGAAAAAAAAATCTAGACTTTACAATCACTTTAACTTGTTTCGGCTCGGCCACCGCAGTTAAACTGCAGCAGGTTGGCTCAGCTGGGCAAAGCGTCGTAGCTATACGTTGGCCATGAGATCGGCTTCGCTTCAGAACCGATCAGTCTCCAGGCCAATGATTTCTGGCCTGGACCTGGTGATCGGTTCTGGCGAATAAAATCCTTCCCCTGCCTGTAAGTGTAAACACAGGCAGGGGAAATGATGTCATCTCCCCTGGAGGAACTCTTTTCTGTTCCAGAGAGGGGAGAAAGAACATCTCACAGTAAGTTGCACCAACACTACACTGACACAGTATGCATAGGTACACTTGTGACCCCCCGATCTCCTCCCGATCAGCCCCCCCCAGTTAACCCCTTTACTCCCTGTCACCCAGTGCAGTGTTCATATTTTTCTTTGATCGCTGTACTGGTGTCATTTGTGACAATAATCAGTGTTAGGGTACTTAGTAGTAGCCCCAGATAGGTCTAGGGACCCCCCTAATAAAAGTTTAACCCCTTGATCATCCCCAGTTAACCATTTCACCCCGTCACCAATGTCACTAATACAGTATACAGTATAAAAATAAAAACTAGTGCAGCGCATCAGAAAAAATATATGTAAATAAAAAACACAAAATATATAAAATATGGTGACAAAAGTTCATATCCAAAGGATGCGGAATGAAGTGGTTTGGGTGATCACCCAAGTGACTGTAGATAATGACTTGAATGAATCATAAAGTGAATGAAATCCTCCACCATTAATGAATGAGGTACTCTTACCAAATGTGCTATGCACATACGCATGGACCCAATCAGGGAGAAAGTAGGAAGCAGGAACTTCCAATCCGGATTCGATACGATCTGTATGGTAACCCAGCAGTAGATAATATCCTAGAACTAGGGATAAGCCAAACCTCCAAGTTCAGTTCCTGCTTTCTCCCTGATTGGGTCCATGCGTATGTGCATAGCACATTTGGTAAGAGTACCTCATTCATTAATGGTGGAGGATTTCATTCACTTTATGATTTATTCAAGTCATTATCTACAGTCAGTTGGGTGATCACCCACACCACTTCATTCCGCATCCTTCGGATATGAACTTTTGTCACCATATTTTATATATTTTGTGTTTTTTATTTACATACATTTTTTCTGATGCGCTGCACTCGTTTTTATTTTTATATTGCATTATGAAGGATTTGTGATTCACCTTCTTTGTGTCCAGCTGCACTAGTTTGTTTTATCATTGTTTTTAGGTTTGTGCTGATTGCTTTATTTATTGAATACAGTATACAGATCTCTTTTCCGATTGCTGTATTTAGTGCCACGGTGACGCTAGTTAGCCAGTTAGCTAATTACTGTCACCGTCAGGGTTTTATAGCATCAGGGTACCCGCCATATATTGCTGAATAAAGGTTTAAAACCCCCATTTTGCCCCCTAGATATCCCTTTCACCCCCTGTCACCAGTGATCACCGTATTAGTGTTACGTGTGATGCTGGTTAGTTATTTAGTTTTTTATAGCGTCAGGGCACCCACCGTATATTACCTAATAAAGGTTTGACATCAGTTAGGTTTTAGCATCAGTTAGGGTCTGCGTCACGTCAGGCAGCAGTAGATTAGTGCCAGTAGCGCCATCACCCACGCACGATTCACCCTCCCTTAGTAGTATAGTGTCTGAACGAATCAATATCTTTGATCTGATCAGAGCTATACTAGCGTCCCCAGTAGTTTAGGGTTCCCAAAAATGCAGCGTTAGCGGGATCAGCCCAGATACCTGCTAGCATCTGCGTTTAGCCCCTCCGCCCAGCCCAGCACAGCCCACCCCACCCAAGTGCAGTATAAATCGATCACTGTCACTTCCAAAACAAAAAATGTCAGCATCCGTCAGAGTCAGGCCTGATCCCTGCGGAAACACACACAGTTTTTTTGGTAGCGTTTGAAGCAGTCGCCGATAGGTGCTCTTTTTTCCTGTCTGTCTCACTAGTTGTACCAGTAAATTTAGAGGCCAAAATGTCCAGTCGAAGGTACACTAGTGAAGAGGCCTACACGTTTCTGAGCATGACAGATGAGAGTGAAGAGGAAGTCACCCATCTGTCAGATTCAGGCTCAGAATACGAACCTGTAGACAGCAGCGGCACCCTGACAGATAGCACTGATGACGGAGTAGTGGTTCCTGCCAAGGTCAGGCGTACCCGACCCCATTCGTCTGCTGTTGAGGTGCAAGAACCGCAGGGCTCTTGTATGGAGCAGAGAGCCAGTACTAGTGCCGCTCATCCTGGTGAACTGGCAGGCACCAGCGGCCTAGTACTTCCTGGTCGTACACATCCAGCAGTGCAGTAACACTTGGTGATGTGGCGAGTCCCATAAGTGCAGTTCAAGCTGGTGAGGTGGCTAGCACAAGTAGAGTCCCACAGCCATCAAGAAGACAAAACACAGGTCCGTCCCATAGTGCCCTTCCCAATTGGCAACCCACCACTTCTGCAGCGCCCGTACTTCTCCCATTCACTGGCCAACCCAGAATTCAGGTGGAAACAGTTGATTTTACATCACTTAATTTTTATTTGTCGTTTTTGACAGAAGATCTCTATAGGTCTGTTGTGGACCAAAGCAATTTGTATGCTGGTCAATTCATTGCCGCTAATCCCCAGTTGACCCTTGCCAGAGATTGGAAACCTATTACGGTTTCCGAATTTTAGACCTTCCTGGGCCTATCCCTCCACAGGGGCATAGTTAAAAAAAAAGTGAGTTGCGGTCATATTGGTCTACTGACACAATTCACCATATGCCCATGTTCTCTGCCTCCATGACCAGGACACGATACGAGCAGATCTTGCAATTCATGCATTTCAATGACAATGAACTCGTGGTCCTCGGGGTGACCCTGGATTTGATCGGCTCCACTAAATTTGGCCCCTGGTAAACCACTTCAACCAAGTTTACAGCCTTGTTTACTCCAGATCAAGTTGTCTGCAATGATGAGTCCCTGATTACGTTTTCTGGCCGCTTGTCTATCAAACAGTATCTTCCCAGCAAGCTTGCCAGATATGGGGTCAAGATGTATAAGCTCTGTGACAGGGCAACAGGCTATACATATAGTTTTATGGTTTACGAGGGAAGAGATAGTCACGTGGAGCCCGAAAACTGCCCAGACTACATAGGGAGTGCTGGTAAGATTGTGTGGGACTTGGTGTCACCCTTATTCGGAAAGGGGTGGCCAACAGCGTGGACAACTATTACACAAGCGTGCCACTTTTTAGTCAGAATGTTTTCGTTCTGTCCTCCCTTCACGCAGATACAACTGTCCAAATTCCTACGTGACTGGTGTTGTGGAGAAACCCCTCTGTGTCCACGAATACAACCTTAACATGGGAGGGGTGGACCTCAATGACCAGTTGTTGGCACCATACTTAATTGCCCATAAGGCCAGATGCTGGTACAACAGAATGTCTTTATATTTATTCCAATTGGCTCTGCTGAATGCCTATGTGCTATATAAAGCTTCAGGATGAGCTGGATCCTTCCTTAAATTCCAGGAAGAAATCATCACAGCCCTTCTGTTTCCAGACAGTGCTATGTCCCACCTTCCCAACGCAAATGCAGTGAACCGGCTGCATGAGAGGCTTTTTTCGTATATCCTTCCTGGTACCCCGGCTCACAGATCACCCTCCTCACATCACATTTTGAGAGACCCTAATCTGCAACGTTTACAGTTTATAAAAAAGTGCAAAAAAAAATAAAAAAAACACACACAAAAAAAAAAAATGCCAAAAATAGTTGTTGTTTCATTTTTCTTCTCTCTCTATTGTTCTCTCTCTTATGTTTGCTCTCTTTTGTCCGCACTATTGTTCGCTCTCTATTTTTCTATATCTATTGTCTCTTTATTGTTCCTGTATTTTAGAACTGTAATGTTTTATTTTTACTATGTTTTATTGTATTTGCTTTGCAGGTATGGTATGTCTTACTGTTATAATATTGTAATGTTACTTTGTTTCATTGTTGACCATTGTTTGCTTTTCAGGTACACCATTCAGCTACAGCACTGATTTATTTATCTTGACAGCAACAGCGTTTGCTCTCACGATACGTAAAACCGCAACTCCAGCACTGTAGGAGGTGATTTTACCACCACAGTTTAGAAAAAGAGCATATATTTCGAAGCATGGGGGCAGGGGTGGAGGGGCGATTTGCTTCTAACATTAGGAGTGCATTTCCCCCATGCGTCGGCATATATTTTTTAGGCACAGATTGTGGTAAAAAAATCAAGGTTTTTTATTGAGTTAATGTTTTATCATTACCATTGTAACTCCATTGTTATTCCAGCGCTGTAGGAGGTGATTTCACCACCACAAAAAAAAACACTGATCCATCTCTTTTTCGTTGCTGGACTTTGAGTGGTTATACCAGAATGATGCCTGCAGGTTTAGGTATCATTTTGGTATCATTCTTTTCAGCCAGCGGTTGGCTTTCATGTAAAAGCAATCTTAGCGCCTAAATGCCTTTACAAGCAGTGGGAGGAAATGCCACCACCCACCGCCTTCCATGGTTTTCTCTGGCTCTCATGTCCCAACAGGGAACCCGAGAATGCAGCCGGGGGTTCCGCCAGCTGACCATAGAGCTGATCAGAGACCAGAACAGGCAATCATCTCTATGGCCTAAGAAACCGGAAGCTACAAGCATTTCATGACCTAGGTTTCGACAAATATAAACAACGCCATTGGAAAATTGGGAAAGCATTTTATCACACCGATCTTGGTGTGGTTAGATGCTTTGAGGGCAGGAGAAGAGATCTAGGGTCTAATAGACCCCATTTTTTTCAAACTACACTACCTGTCACTATCAATTGCTATCATAGGGGATATTTACATTCCCCGAGATAACACTAAAAATTATAAAAAAAATAAAATAAAGCAAAATAAAAAAATAAAAATAAATAACAAAAAAAAGCCCCCCTTTCCCTTCCCCCCGTACTCACACGCAAAGGCGAACGCAAGCGTCGGTCTGGTGTCATAAATGTAAAGAGCAATTGCACCATGCATGTGAGGTATTACCGCGAACGTCAGATCGAGGGTAGTAAATCTAAAGTGGTAACCTGTAAAGGCTTTTTAAAATGTATGTAGTTTGTCGCCACTGCATGTTTGTGCGCAATTTTAAAGCCGAGGCTCTGTAAATCTAAAGTGGTAACCTGTAAAGGCTTTTTAAAATGTATGTAGTTTGTCGCCACTGCATGTTTGTGCGCAATTTTAAAGCATGTCGTGTTTGGTATCCATGTACTCGGGATAAGATCATCTTTTTTATTTCATCAAACATTTGGGCAATATAGTGTGTTTTAGTGCATTTAAATTTAAAAAAAGTGTTTTTTTCACCCAAAAAATTGCGTTTGAAAAAAATCGCTGCGCAAATACTGTGTAATAAAAAAAAAAAAAAAAAAAGAACACCCACCATTTTAATCTGTAGGGCTTTTGCTTTTAAAAGAAAAATCTATAATGTTTGGGGGATCAAATTAAATTTTCTAGCAAAATTTATTTTTTTTTCATGTAAACAAAAAGTGTCAGAAAGGGCTTTGTCTTCAAGTGGTTAGAAGAGTGGGTGATGTGTGACATAAGCTTATAATGTTGTGCATAATATGCCAGGACAGTTCAACCCCCCCCCCCAAATGACCCCTTTTTGGAAAGTAGGCACCCCAAGCTATTTGCCGATAGGCATGTTGAGTCCATGGAATATTTTATATTTTGCCACAAGTTTTCGGGAAAATTACAAATTATTATTTTTTTTTTTTTTTTTGCACAAAGTTGTCACTAAATGATATATTGCTCAAACATGCCATGGGCATATGTGAAATTACACCCTAAAATACATTCTGCTGCTTCTCCTGAGTATGGAGATACCACATGTGTGAGACTTTTTGGGAGCCTAGCAGCATACAGGACCCCAAAAACCAATCACCGCCTTCAGGCTTTCTAAAGGTGTAAAATTGTGATTTTACTCCTCACTACATCACAGTTACGGAGGCCCTGAAATGTCAAGATAGCACAAATTTAGCTTGGGTACAGCATTGCATGACCTCGCAATTACCAGTTAAAGCAGCGCAGTGCCAAATTGTACAAAAGTCCTCTGGTCCTCTGGTCATTGAGGGGCCAATTCTTCTGGGGCTGAAGTGGTTAATGTCCATAATCTGGGCACAGATGCACATTAAAGAAAACCTTTATTGAGACCAACACCTTGTCTGGCAATGAGAGTTTTCTGGTACGCAGAATATCTCAGTTGCTTCACCACTTTCTGATTCACGGACCTGGAAAAATTACACCCATCTGGAGATCTAGGTTCTATATGAATTTACTTTACTTACTCAGTGACAACTAAACCAGAGACATCCAAGTAATACTAAATAGGTGATTCCACTCAACCCAATGAATATAAACCTGGGTGGAGTGTAAGCACATATTTAGTGTTTAGCTGGCAGCCTATTTACTGCATTGATAAATATTTGAGGATTGCATTTTTTAGTTTTCGTTTGGACACAACCAAATAAGTACTTTTTGAGGGATATCCCCTATGGTGGCTTACGTAAAGGCCACGTTCTGCATAGAGTTTGCATCTCCCTTTGCTTGTGTGGGTTTGCTCTGGGCACTACTGGCTGTTATCTTGATTGGGCCTAGTATGTGTGTGCATGTATGTGTATGTATGCATGTGAGAAAGGGACCTGAAATTGTAAGCTCCTTGAGGGCAGGGCTGATGTAATTGAACAATAGGTAAATATTGTTGGCGCTATATAAACGCCTGTAAGAAACAAACAAATTTGTGGCCAAATGTTTGTGGACACCAGGTCATCTTACCTATAGGATCTTGCTGCACATCCAATTCTAAAATCATAGGTATTAATATAAGTTAGCAACCTGCCCTCCTTTCTTGTGGCTATACCATCCTCCACTCTTCTAGGACAGCATTCCACAAGATTTTGGAGGTGAGGTACTGATGATGGATGAGAAGACCTGGCTCACTATCGGTGTTCGCATTCATTCCAAAAGGTGTTCTGTAGAGTCTTCCACAGTCTTTCAGTGAAGTTCTTCCACACCAAACTAATCAAACTATGGGGGTTATTTACGAAAGGCAAATCCACTTTGCACTGCAAGTGCACTTGAAAGTGCACTGAAAGCGCACTTGGAAGTGCAGTCGCTCTAAATCTAAGGGGTAGATCTGAAATGAGTGGATGCTCTGCTTATTTTATCATCCAATCATGTGCAAGCTAAAATTCGTTTTTTTATTTTCCTTGCATGTCCCCCTCGGATCTACAGCGACTTTACTTTCAAGTGCACTTTCAGTGCACTTGCAGTGCAAAGTGGATTTTCCTTTAGTAAATAACCCCCTATGAAGATTTGCACACAGGGACACAGTCATGCTGGAACAATAAAGTGACTTCCTCAAAAACACAAGGTTGGAAGTGCACAATTGTCTAAAATGTCTTTGTATGCTGTAGAATTAACAGTAACCCTCACTGGAAACACCTGAACTCAATCAATTGGAGACGTGTACACATACGTCTGGCTGTATAGTGTACTTCACAAAGTACAGGTGTAACCTCCCAACATTTCATATCTCAATATCTCTCACCTTCTTCTGCAGCACAATGACTTTCCTCTCCTTGACGTCCAGCATGTCCTTGAGGTCATGAATCTCCCCGGATAAGGTGCCTTTCTCTTCAGACATTTCTTGGATCTGTTTTGTCTTTCTATTCAGCATGGTCTCCTTCTCCTCCAGGCGCAATCGAAGTGCATCCACCTATAGAAAAATCACAGAAGCTTAAAGTAGAACTCTACTTTTTCTATTGGTCTCCTGTCAACCCCTCCTTAAAAAAAAAAAAAAAATGATTGTCAATCCCTACTTATCCTTCCCATGCTCCAGTGCTGTCCGCGACTTATTCATCAGTCCAATTGCTGGCAGGACTCTTCAGAAACAACAAGTCATATAATTCTGTCCAATTCCTGTGAGCCCAATCTTTTGTTTACACACCCTCTAGGGGGCGCATTATCAGGCAGGTTGGGTTCACAGTAATCCAGGTATGAGTGGCACTCGCATATCATTATGTGAGTGATCCTGCAAGAATGTCTGCCCCGTGCTGCCGCTGGAGGATGAGGTAGAAAAAGTAACGTAAAGTTTTTTTGTTTTTTTTTTCAAATAAAGAACACTTGGGGTGGGGCTTTGGGGGACAGGGGGAATCCCGAGGTTCCACTTTAAAGGAGAAGTCCAGCCTGGGCTTGTTTGACTGGACTTCTCCTAAGGGTCACAGAAGTGCAATTCGTTTTGCACTGTAACCCGTTTTCAGCAGAGAGAGGTCTGAAGTCCATTCTCTGCTGTCACAAGGATCAGTCCAGGAACCGTGTCATCCCAACTTCCAGAGTCTGGATCTGCCAGGTGCCTGGACTGATGGCAGTCTCAGCGAGCCACTGAGAGGCTAAGACGGTCGCTCCCCCCCACAGCTCATCGATCCAGTGAGCATGGAGGAGCAGAGCAAGAGAGCTGCTAATTGACAGGCAGTAGCTCTCCACTCGGGGAGGTGAGAGACCTGAGACATTTCTGGTGAGGAGGCGGTGGGGGACCAATGCTGCATCCACCCAAGTATGATGGGCCAATAAAAATAAAAAAATAAAAAACATGTTTCTCTTTTAACCCTAGCCAATATCCTTCTAACTTGTGGGTAAATTCTTCCCTAAAGCTAAACAACTGTCACTGGAGCCAACCAAAGCTGCTTAAAGCGGGAGATTGTGCTGCACTGGAACCCATCCTCGCCCCCCACAATCAGTGCATGGGAAAAGTCAATCGATGCTGTACTTCCATTATACAAGCTGACATATACGAATAGGAACTGTCCCCAAAAGTTTGACAGGGTTTGGAAATCTTGGACAGGGTGATGGAGGTGATCCGAGGGTGTATATGATGAATGACGGAGTTCTGGGGGGGGTGGGAACGGGTGATCTTGGTTACCAGCCTGTGAAACTTAACGTATAACTCTGCTGTTGATGTACTGCTATTACCTTTTGACTACTGGTGTATTACGGTGTCTGTAATGTGTACTTAATTTAGTCCATGTTGGACACATGTTGTGACCTGTATGATAATTTGCTTCAATAAAAGGAACAATTTTGACTCTTTAAAAAAAAGCTGCTTAAAGCGCATTCATCTATAATGTTCATTTAAGGGTTTAGATCTGTTTTTGAGGGCCACTGGTTTTGCTCTGCATGCTAGGTAAAGCCAATATATACATTAATAACATACACCTGTACAAAAATATATACAGGTACAGTGTAATAGCGAAGTTCTGTGATAAATAAAGTGAAAACATAGTTGAGACACACTGCTTCTGCAATTCCCAGAATATTCTAACACAGTGCTTTATTTTCTATGAAGAATAATTAAAGGCTCACCTCCTCTTTCAGGTTTAGGCAGGATCCACCACAGGAAGGAAGTAGTATGGTGGATCCTACCTAAAGCCTAAAGGAGGTGGTACAACTGGAAGCTGTCTAATCAAAACCCTATTGAGAAAGTGTTGTTTTACTCAATTATAAGAGGTCAATGTATTCTGGTGAGCCTTTATTTATTTTCCCTAGAACACAGAGCACTGGAAATATTCGGAAAATTGAAGA